>JAIFZK010000023.1:10942500-10965000 GCA_027481765.1 Tenualosa thibaudeaui | reverse complement strand
AGTAAGAGCTGCAGAAATCGCCTGACCCAAGATAAAGAGGACAGTGCGTGTGTGTGTGTATGTGTGTGTGTGAGAGAGAGAGAGAGAGAGAATGTGTGTGTGTGTCTGTGTGTGTGTGTGTGTGTGTGTGTGTGAGAGAGAGAGAGACTGTGTGTGTGTGTATGTGTGTTTGATGTTTGTATATCTGTGTTTATGTGTAAGTATGTAATTGTCTGAATGACTGTGTGTGTTTGTGTGTGTGAGATCTCCTGCTTGAAAAGACTCCTATGTCAGGCAGCAGGTAATCACAAAAGCCTCTCTCTCAGCAGTTGAGCCTGCCATGTCCTAACACTCTCTTGTGAGATCTGTAATCCACTGCAGTTGTTTACATGGTGGTGTGTGTGAGTGTGTGTGTGTGTGTGTTTGTGTGTGTGTAAGAGTGCATGTGTGTTTGGGTTTATGTGTCTGCTTATGTGTGTGTATGTGTGTGCATGCGTGTTTGAGTGTGAGTGTGACTGTGTGTGTCTTGTATGTGCTTATGTTTGCTCTTGTGTGTGTGTGTGTGTGTGTGTGTGTGTGTTTATGTTTATGCACAGCCACATGTTATCTCAGCAACCCAACATGAGCCCAGTGTGTGTGTTTTCACCTCACACAGGCCTGTTTATATTAATCCAGCAGTCACGATAAGGGGGACGGCACAGAACACACGCATCAGTGTTTCCTCTTTTAGACACTTTCAATCATGAATCTCACACACCACCATCCAAACCCATGCAGTGACCTGTCTCGCCTCTAACATCCAACACACACACCTCCAGCACACACACACACTTCCCAGCAGGACCCACATCCATTACGTACAGCTGCTCTCTGGTGCTCTGTTCAAGATGCCCTGGAAATTGCGTGAGTGTGTGGCTCTGTGTTCTAGGGATTAACCCCAGAGAGTGTTATCTGGTTCGGCCCTGGTGGTGTAAAATGCTGTTTGTTTACAGCATTGCCCCAGCTCTTAGGCTCAAACGGTAGATTAAGGTGTACACATACACACACACACACACACGCACAAACACACACATGAACATACGAAAACAAACATACACACAGCTCTCTGGAGTAATAGACCTGAAACCTCCCCACAGTGACAGCTGATAGTGCTACTACATAATATATACAGATAAATGGATAAAGAGAGACAGAGAAAGAGAGAGAGAGAGAAAGAGAGACAGAGAGAGAGAGAGAAGGGGGAGAGAGATACTTTGTTTGTCCCCTCCAGAAGCTCACACAAATTGATTAGCAACAGACAGATATTTGCTGCATGGTTAAACTCACCATAAAACTATGGCATGGTAGACAACATTCTGCCACAGCACCTTTGAGTGCTACTGCACCTTGCCCTGGATAAAGGTGCTGGCCAAACAAATGAATGTTTAAATAAATGCAGCTCAGTGAAACTGTTAGCCAGACTACACCAGATGTGAATCTAAGGCAGAACATCTTTTGAGTGCCTATACAATTAGCATTCACTATATTCAGCTGAAATGGATACACCACACCTGAGAGCTGTGCTGTGTGTGTGTGTGTGTGTGTGTGTGTGTGTGTGTGTGTGTGTGTGTGTGTGTGTGTGTGTGAGGGCATTCTTGCGCTCCATGTACATTCTGTTTCAGTTGTGCATTCAGTGCAGTCTAAACCGGAGGCTGTAGGCAGGCAATGACTGGGATGCTGAGGCTCAGGTTCCTCTGGTTGGCCTTCTAACTGATTCCTGAACAGAGCAAGGGACTGTAGGAATTCCTCCCCTCCCGACTGGCACTCTACACTCTTGGAGGAGTGCATTAGAGCATAGGTGGAGTGAAACGCAGGCAGCCGAGTGTGTGTGTGAGTGTGTGTCTGTGTGTGTGTGTGTGTGTGTGTGTGTGTATGTGTGTGTCTGAGAGAGACAGAGATGAGTTCTAAGTGTCCTGATGCAAGAGGTAAATGAGAGCTTGAAACTGAGTTGACAGTCGAGGCATGTATGACACCCGGGTTGGGGGCTGAGGCTGGTGTGCTGTTGATTTTCACCTGTGCATAGAGAGTATGCGCACTGTGTATATGAGCATATGGCCATATATGTGCGTGTGTGTATGTGTGCATGGGTGTATGTGTGTGTGCATGCGCGCGCATATGTATGTGTCTGTGGCCATGTGGGTGCTTCACAGTAGCGTGCTGAGTTGAATGATTTGGATGGCAGGTTTGCAATGTGACTGACAACTTTAATTGGTGTATACGCAGCATGAGAGATAAGATAAGTTTAACTGAGAAGAAGTAAGTGTGTGTGTGTGTGTGTGTGTGTTTGTGTATGTATAGTGTGTGTTGTATATGTGTGCACAAAGAATGTGTCTACATCTAAGTGTGTCTTTCAATCTGTGTGTGTGTCTGAATGTGCCTCGAAATGAGTGTGTGCCCATATCATTCTCCTCTGTGTATGTATATATGCCCTCTTACAGTAAGTAAGTAGCTGATAGCTGGTTGAGAAAAGTGTTCACTTTGCAGCCCTAGCCACCCCCCCCCCCCCCCTCCCCCAAGACTGAGGTTAAGGCACCATCCCCCGCCTCAATCTGCTGCAGTGAATGGGCTTTAATGGCAGACTCCCAGCCATGCTAATGAAGGGATCAGGCATCAGGATGGGGCTTAATGTGGACCAGTGGAGCTAAGTGTCTCCGGCACAGTGCGCTCTTTGTGTGGGAGGATGGTAGAGAGAGATGGTCCTGCCACAATACACACACACACTCTCTGTGATTGAATGAATATTGTATGAATGTGATTCTGATGATTGGTGTATGTGTGTGTGTGTGTGTCTGTGTGTGTTGTATCAGGTGGTAGGAGGGAGCGTTTGGAGTATCAGAGTGTGTGTCAGTGTGTTTGCCTTATCGTGTTTGTGTGTCCAGTCTCTGACCACAGTGCTTTCTTTCCCTGTTTGCGTTGGAGTCGAGCCGTGATGGGCAGCTGGGTCTGTGTTTCCGAGGCAACCAGTAGAGCCGTGTCCGTGCCTCTAGTGGCTCACTGGGTTATGCTGGCACTCCAATAAGACCTCTCTCTCTCTCTCTCTCTCTCTCTCTCTTTCTCTCACTCACTCACTCACTTACTCACTCTCTGTCTCTTATTTGTTTGTATTGTTCATGTGTGTTTTTTTCCCTCACCCAAATCCTTGTTTGTTTACTTGCCTGGTTGGATTGGTGTGTGTGTGTGTGTGTGTGTGTGTGTGTGTATGTGTGTATGTGGGATAGGTAGGCTGTGGCCCAGCTGTGAGAGTGCCAGTTGGCCTCCCGCTCGGCCATCTGCAGAGGCCTCTGTTGGGGAGTGATGAGGGGCATGGGAGGGTCAGTCCAGACAAGCCTGAGGAAATGTCCTCCCCACTCCCTGCCCAGTCTGCGCTTGTGTGTGTGTGTGTGTGTGTGTGTGTGTGTGTGTGTGTGTGTGTGTGTGCGCGTGTATATATATACGTGTGTGTGTGTGTGTGTGTGTGTGTGTGTGCTGCTGGATGTCACTTTCACCTGCAGGCACTGTGCTGCCAATGGGAGAGATACAGTGACCCGAGAGATAGCATCAGACATTGACAGTGTGTATGTATATGCAGTATATGGGTTGAGTGTAAAGAGTGGGAGAGTGGAGAGAGTGCAGGGATGAAGATGGAGATGCTGCTTTGCTTTGCTTTGCTTTGCTGGTGGAGATGGAGGGGCTCATGGGTGTAATAGTGAAGTGATGTTTTAATGAAAAATATGATCAGCTTGACTTGGTGCCAGCCTCTCAGGGGATTGCATAGTATGTGCGTGTGTGTGTGTGTGTATGTGTGCGTGTGCATGTGTGTGTGTGTGTATGCATTTCTTAACTTTTGTGTCTGCTTCATTAGCATGCTATTTTTACTTTAACACTAACACATCAAGATTGCACACATTTCGACCTCATGCCAACAGTGTTAGTTAGATTGCTGTGAATCTGAGTACTTGTCCATCTCCATCAAATTATTTCCATGACTGACACACCCTATAGAGGTCACTGTGTATTTGTTTTCATACCCCCCCTCCTTCTGACACTTCATCCTGGGGGGGGGGGATTTGTTGTTGGCGTGTGATTGTGCCTCTGGTTGTGTTCTGGATACCGAATGTCACATCGGGACGCTGTTGCACTTACACAGTCGTGTGCTGCTCTTGTACTCCAGTAAGGTGTCCAGATACAGTATGTTCACATAGTGAGAGAGTGATAGAAAGAAAGAAAGAAAGAAAGAGAGAGAGAGAGAGTGAGAGACTGTCTATATATTTTCAAAGGGAGATAGAATGTGTGTGTGTGTGGGTGTGTGTGGGTGTGTGTGCGAGAGAGAGAGAGAGAAGAGAAGGTTATTTGGACATGAACTGACCTCTGACCTCCCTCAAATGACCCCCACCACTATCAAATCTGGAACCCTTCCAAGCCGAACGGGTTTGTGTTTGAATAAGGATGCAGTCCCTTCAAGCATCCCACCACTCTTGTATGTACGGCTGAAGGATCTCTTTGAAGACGGATGCAGTCACCAGGATCCGGCTACCTTTGCCTACCACGTACATATATTCAACAGTTCGTGGAGCCTCATATTACAGCGCTAAGCCTCTGTGTATGGAAAGCTTTTGGACTCCGTGGGGATTACCCCACAGGAATACACTGGAGGCGCATGCCTTCATGCCATGTTTGTTTTGATATATAGGCCATGATGCATTGTTTGTCACAAATGGACCACCTCTCCAAATAGACCTTATTTTAATTTCATAGCTTCCCCTGGTGAATGTGTTCAGTGCCAGCCAATGGATGGAAATGAGGCAGTGTGTGTGGAAACAAACACGCACACACACACACACACACAAACAAACACACACACACACACACACACACACACACAAAGCCATACACCCTCCTCTTCTACAAAAAATCCATCAATCATCCAGTTGTTTTTCATTGCCAGTTGTGTGATATTGCTGTGCATTTCTCAGTGTGTTGAAAGTTGAAAGAAACACGTGCATTAGACTAATCTTTTTCCTTCTCTTTTCTAGGGGATTGATTTTGCAGCTTTTACTGGCTACATGTTCCTTGGCATATGCCTGGTTCTCCTGACCTCCTTCCCATTCCTTCGTATGCTCTACTGGAACAAAAAGCTCTACAACAAGGAACCTATTGAGATAGTCGGTGAGTCACTTTGCTCCGTTTAGGTGGCGATGGTGGGAACAGATGTAAGTCCTTGTGATTGTATTGATCTGGCCTTTGAGGTATTTGTAGAAATTGGTTCTGAGGCAGCAATCACATCAAATTTTGGCCCCCTTACAGATGATGCAATACTTTCAGAAAAATAACTTGTTCCATTCAAACTGTCTATTACAATGTGCAGGGCCACTCCATAGGAATGGATAATGCATGTATATAGTGCTTTTCTACTCCTACAAGTACTCTGCTTCCCAATGTATGCCTTGCATTCACCCATCAGTGGCACCAGAGGCTGCATGCAAGGTGCCAACCTGCCTACCGGGAGCAATTTGTTCACTATTACTGAAGGACACTTCGATGGGCTCAGGCGGAGCGGGGCTCAAACCTGCAGTCCCCCTGGTTGCCGAATAGCACCTCTACCAACTGGGCCACCATCGTCTGTACTTCACTTTCTTCCCAATAGCTGCTTCCACATTGTCCCAGCAGCCTTCTCTCACACTCCTGACTGTGTTCCCTCCTGGGTGTAGAAGAGCCACACTTACTTGGCAGTGGCTGTGACTCTTCAGGCTCCAGCTTGGCTGAATCTGAATCTGTAATTGATGTGGCCCTCAGACAGCTCTGAGCTTGCTGTTATTTGCCATTGATCGGCTCTGATGTGGCGGTTATCTGGCCCTGATCTGGCTGTTACCTGGCTCTGATATGGCTCTGATAAGCGTCTGTTTTGGCACCAGCTAGTACTGTATATGGGGAAGCAAATGAGGTTGCTATTAGTAACGCCACAACAAGCAATTACAGTTAGCTCTTGGATGAGTGCATAATGTTATTGGGTCATATGATGTTAAAGCACGTGTTGTAAGAGTGGAGCGTATATTTAACATAATGATAATTTATTTACTTACAGGCCCAGATCACCCATTAGCAACATTAAAACATGCTAAAAAGCACAGACACACTATTGCTCTTGATATTTACTGGTAGACATTAAATCCAGTATATGGATCATAATTTTCCCTTTCACTTTCCCAATAACTTTCCCTTTAAATCACTTATTAACTCTTGAATAACTCTAATCTCATTCAAGTTGATCCTAGATATGACCCACATACTTGTGGGGAGATTCTTGAGAATATTGTCTCCAAGGCAGGGGGACAGGATGTTGCCAGATCCTCCTTAAAAGCCTTGTCAGAAGACATTAGAATCTTGACCTTTTCTACAGACATCTAGTTCTCAGAAAAGAAAAACATCATCATTTTTTGATTACACCCAATTGTAGCCATGATGGGGGCCTTGGGGTTAATTTATGCAGCTCAGCCCTGCATCTCCCATCGTTCAACCCTATGCAGTGTCTTCTCACAGGCTTGTTATTACTGTTGTCACACATCTAGTTGCAGTGCTGCATGACCTCGAAGACTTATGGTCACTAAAACTTAGCAGAAAAGAGATTTTTTTTATTTTTTATATATTAGCTCGATGGACCAGACTCTTTCACTTTGTGTAGAGTCTGGACATTTTCGAAAGGCATACGTTTAGTTTGCGGTTCAGACATACACACACACACACACCACATCACGATCCGCTGCCCAGAGACAGGAGAGCTGATTAATTCTGGTGTTAGTGGAAGTGTTGATGCTTTCTCAGTCCACAGGAAAGGACATTTGACTGTTGACGCACAACTGTTTCCCTGTCAGCCCATTCATACACACAGTACCAGCAGTGGTGTGAGGTGTCGTGCTCTCTCAGTCCACAGGCCAGGGCACATAGGGCTCTCTGCTGTTCGCCCCTTGAGACACGTATGCTCTCAGTTGATTCTTGTGTAAGAAACAAAGTGTGAGGTGTCATATTGTTTCTATCCATGGGCCAGAACACGTAGGAGCCCAGGCTGCTTCCCTCTGTGAGATATCCTCACAGCTGATTCATACAACAAGGAGTTCAGTAGTGATGGTGTGAGGGCGCTAATAGAGCTGAACTTGCAGTGTGCAGTGACCACAGGGCTGACCTGAGTCTGACCCTCGCTCTTAGTCACGCACAGGGCCTCGGATCGCCTGGGCTTGGCTCACTTTGGGATGTCCTTCCTGGACATATCACCTCACCTCGGCACCACGCTTTTGACTTATTTCCCCTGTGCCATAGGTCTTACTCTGAGTGACTGCAGACCAATTCAGTCTGGTGACGCTGTGAACATCTTAAACTTTAAATTTACTTTCCTTCGGTCTGTTAGATACAGCGTTTTGTGGAACATCATATCATATAAACATCATATAAAATTCTTACATTTTGGAATAAAGGAAAGTAAGTAGAACACTGAGAATACTATAAGTGCAGCATTATAATAAGCCCTCTACAGCAGACCAAAGCTCATTGACAGAAATGCAATTTACTACATGCTGGTGAAACACCACTTTTATTCTGTTTTTTATTTTTATTCAGCACCAAACACTGACTTGTGCCAGGATATGCGTGCATTTTTGTGATCTGCACCTTTTCTGTTTTGCCCCATGACTCTTACATTAATTTAACTTTAACTTTTAACTCTTACTCTTAATTTAATTAATGACTCATGAATACATGAATCTGGCTGTTAGTCATGGTCACTTATTTCCTTATTCCTCCTAGCTGATCACTGATCATGTTGGAGCCTCCGACTGCCTACCTGACAATAGCATGGGCCTGAATCGCTGTCACGCCTCCGCTGCGCTCTATGAAGTCACTAATATTGCAATGAAACCTTTGTGCGTCACGGTTGTTATGACGATGACATTTTCCTAAAGGAAAATTCACAGGAAATTCACAGCATTTAATGGAAATCAGAAGTACCATAGAAACATCCTGTTGGACAATTAACACAAGAAAAGAAGGGTCCTCTCATCCTTCAACACCTTGTAATTCCACTGATTAGCTTCTATGTAAGTAAGGTTAGCAGCCTTATGAACTGAAGACTGGGTTAATGTGGTAGTGTGTAATTCAGTAGCTCATATAGAGTCACAGAACAGCCTTAGAAGTCTGTCTCTTCACCTCTCTGTCTGTCTGTTTGTCTGTAGCTGTGTCTGGAAAATGCACCAGTGCTCTATCCAGAGATTAAATGCATAGCTTTTATGCGTAGTGCACCATGTAGTGAATGAGCGGATGTTTAAAGTGTAGCCTCCCTTCTGAAGACGTGCAAAACAAAAGGAACCCGCATGACGTTCTCAGTGTGTCTCCTTTTCAGATTACCCCCACTGTTGTGTTCTTTTATGCCTGAGCTAAATACAGAGACCTACCTCGGCGATTGTGACCATGTGTGTGGGCCGCGCGTAAATTGATTTGAGACACCCTGAGATTTAATTGAATTGGCAGATGTTTTCTCAAACCTGGCTGAGAGATAAGACGAGCCATGAAAGTTTATATTAGTTTGTGTGTGTGTGTGTGTGTGTGTGTTGAATAGAGCGGAGGGTAAGAAAGTAGACACAAAGGATTACTCGAGAGGAGAAAGAGAACGAAAGTGTAGCGTCTTATCAGTGAGCCTCTATACTGTCTGGCCTCCCTACAGTGTCTCCCCCCCAGTCTTTGACTAAGCTTCCACAGGATTCTGTCACCCGCAGCAGTCCTCACATCTCTGTGAGTGTGTATGCTTGCCTGTGTGTGTGTGTGTGTGTGTGTGTGTGTATGCACGTGTGTGTGTGTGTTTGTGTGCACATATTAAGTTTTGGGGGCAAACACCTAATCATGTCTTATTAGCATTATCTGAGAGAGTCGGGGTTAATGACCAGTGGACTCTGTGCGGGGGATACTGAAGGCAGGCGGTCGGGGGCTCACTGGGCATCGGCTGAAGGCACTGGCACAGGCACTGGCACTGCGCTTCCGTCGTCTTCCAGAGCGGAGAGATGATGCCACGGGGGCTGCATCTGCTCTCTCAATGCCAGTCCAATGCTAAATTAATAAAATCCAACCTGGAGGAATATGGCCTCTATTGTCCGCTAAGACCCACCCAACCACCCTCATCACCCATATCGGTTCTTGGGGGCTCCCTGTTGTGCTCTATAATTGCAGCTGTTCGTTAACAGCGTGTTTTCCTGCCCATGATTATATGCCCTTGCCACAGAAGAAGGGTGAGTGACGAGGCAAGGTGGGGGAGGGGGGAGTGTCGGGGGACTGGTGGATGTGGATGAGAGAAGAGTGTCTTGCCTGTGTGCCACTGCTGCTTGGTCTGATGGTCCACACCACCTGCGGTAAGGATTAGGACCCATGCAGGGGGTATTGGTCGATGGAAAACGGCTATTCCTTCCACAGCAGGGCCATCCATGGCGTGCGTGATTGTGTGTGCGTGTGTGTATGTGTGTGTGTGTTAGAGATGAGCTCGTGCTTGTTGTCTTAAATGCTTCATTACCGAACTAACGGCGGCTACCGCTGGTCGCAAATCACACATAGACAAACTCATAAAACAAACAACTAGGACTTCTCTTCTGAGTTCGGCTGCATGACAACCACGACCAGTGCCACAAACAGGAAGAGTCATTTAAAAAAATTAAATCAGACAGAAAAAAAAAATAGTAAACATTACTCCTGCTTCACACCAAGCACATGCGTCATTGCTTCTGGCACAATGACCCCCCCACCCACACACACACACACACACACTCACACACACTCCTCCCCCAACACCACAAACTACCCACCTTGAGCTCTCAGCAATCTATTGCACCCTCTCTCTCTCACCCATGCACACATGTACACACACACACTAATACACACACACACAAACATACAGACACATACACACTTGTGCCAGAGTGCACACATCTCTGCCCACTCTGCCTGTGGCCCTGTGTGTTGTGGTGTTGGTGATGTTGTGGGTGTGCATTGTACATGTGTGTGTGTGTGTGTGTGTGTGTGTGTGTGTGTGTGTGTGTGTGTGTGGCGGGTTGTAAATGAATCACACACTGAATGTTGCTGCTGTCCCCCCTTCCACTCTCCGTCCTGCAGAGCTGAAGCATGAAATCCTGGTGTGGAAGCAGACAGCTCAGCGCATCAACCCTGCCAGCCGCGAGGAGACGGCCGTCAAGCGCCTGCTCACGCAGAAGGTGCTCAACCTGGAAAATCTGCTCCGCCGGCAGCTGCGCTCCTATCAGTGGTGAGGCTGTCCTCTCACCCTCATCTTACGACCAGCAGCTCATTCATCCACTCACACTTACTCTCACTCACTCACTCACTCACTCACTGACTCTTACACACTTACTGACTCACTCACTCACTCACTCACTGACTCTTACACACTTACTGACTCACTCACTCACTGACTCTTACTCATTCACTGACTCTCACTCACTCATTCACTCACTCACCACTCACTGACTCTCATTCACTCACATATACTCTCACTCACTCACACTTACTCTAACTCACTCACTGACTCACTCATATATTTGCTCACTCACTCACTGACTCTCACTCACTTACTGACTCTCACTCATTCACTGACTCTCACTCATTCACTCACTCACTTTCTACACATAATAAACTATGGTGGTGATTCTTAGAAATTGATTCCAACATTCAATATGATTTTTTTGGCCTGCATGAACCCAGGTAATTGATGCACAGAAATAATAGATGTTGCACTGCAGGCCAAATAAAATGTTTAATCAGAAAGTCCAAGTCAGCAGTAAAATGGTTGCGATATAACAGTAACACAGAGAAGTGCTGTGTGCAATTAAGATTCTTAAGGTTGTTGTTCTTGCAGGCAAATATCACAGGAGGACAAAAATTGGGAGCACAATATTCAGGAGCTTCAGAAAAAGGTATCATAACTTTTCACTTCTCTCTTTCTCACTCACACACACACACATACACACACACACACACAAAATACACACACACACACACACACACACACACACACACACACACACACACACACACACACACACACACACACACAGACCAACACAACACACACACACACTTCACATCTCCTCCAGTAATTACTCTCTACAGAGGCACTTCAATGCTTATATTGTCTGTGTATCGAAGTGAATGTTTAATTCCGAATGTTTAATGCCTGGAGGATGCTTTTAGGGTAACATAATTGCAGTCAAAGAATCCTCAGTTGAAAAAATGTTATTAATTTGCCTTCAACAGCACCGGATAACTGACAAGATTCTCCTTGTAAAGTGTGTGTCCGTTCTTGCCGTCGTCATCTTCATGTTCTTTCTCAGCTCTTTCGTCCCAGGCATTCATCTCGAACTCGGTAAGTACTTGACCTCCTATGTAATCTTGAGAGAGAGCGAGATGAGGAGAGAGATGAGGAGAGCAAGGGAAGGGGAGAGTGATAGAGAGAGAGAAAGAAAGATAAGTAGATAGAGCTCGTAATTAAGTTACTGCAGTATTGTTTTTACAGGCTAGTTATAGGCTTTAGAGTGTAATTACATGGTCCCACTTCCTTCTGCCTTTGTCAGATGAGAGTCAGAATAATGGGCTCAGAAAAACGTGCAAAACGCAAAATTACATAGATACCACACTGCTTTTAGACCCGTCAAATATTTATATATTTCATCTGTTCACCGAGAACAAATGAAATGAGCTCCGTCTCCATTATCGAAGGGGTCCTCCTTGTCACTGTGTAATAGCTTGGCTTCAGAAAAAATAGAAAGAAATTTGAGGCAAGAAAACCAAAGCTATGCTAATCAGTTCTGCTATATGAAAGCTCAGCTGTGATATGGTGCCAGGAAGGCTGCTGTTTGCTATGTAATTGTGCACTGTGCAGCTGGGCCCTGTGTGAGGAACAAAAAATAGACTACTTGGCCTCCTAAATGCAATCGGAAAGCAGGAAACAAACATGATAATTAGCATGATAAATAAACTGTCCAGTTTCTAATTTGGCTCCATGGACCATTTACATTTATGCATTTAGCAGACGCTTTTATCCAAAGTAACTTACATTTTACTTTGTCAGCTCTCAATTGTTCAGGGCCAGTGTCCCCTAGAGCAACTGAGGTTTAAGTGCCTTGCTCAAGGGCACAACGGTGGCAGTTCAAACCCACAACTTTTCAGGCTATTTGCACACTAGTCAGGTTCCTTAACCACTATGCTACCACCGCCCCCACTGTACCAGTCATTCTTCTCTACACAGTACACAATAATGGTCAACCCTTAGCTTATTGTGAACACAGTCAGTCAAGTAGTGTACTGCATGGACTCTTTAATAATTGTTTTTATTTGTTGTATTTGTTTTGTTTTTTTTCAGTCAGTAACATTGTATCAGTAGTAATGTAGCATGAAGCTGTCTATTCTAACCCTAAATGTTTTGGATGCTTACTAGAAATTCAGGCTATGTGAGTGTACCCATGCGTTTGGTGTACATGTAAGTGATGAATCACAGAACGAATGAATGAGAGAGGGCCTTTTACTCACTCAACCCCTCCACATACATCTGTGTGTCTGGCAGGTGACCTGTGTGTGTGTTTGTGTGTGTTTTCTGGTCCAGCTCTGGAAAGGCAGGCTGGGATGCAGTGTGTGAATCTGACTCTGTGCATAAATTGCAACATGCTCCCTCTATCACAGGTACAACCGCTTGCTCACCCCTTCCCTGTGACATTAATTAATCTAGCGCCGTTCGCTCGCTCAGCCAGCTATCCATCCGTCCAGTTTGAACCGTGAGTGCACACACGTGCGTGCGAGGCTCCCCCTGCCTCATTACCCCGTGTGGCGCTCGGTCAGGGCCCCTCGGCTGCGTCCCGTGGCCTTTTGGCCGGGAGAAGATGTTGTGGAAATGGGGCGTCATTAAAATGCCATTAGGTTGACACAGCCAGATTTAATTTGCCCTTTAATACACCGTGATCAGTTAATCATTTAATGTGATGAGGGCTTGAGGTCAGCTTGTGGCAGGAATGATTAGTCTACTACGGTAGGCTACTCTATCTGGGGTGAACTGAATGGAAAGACCTCAACGAATATTGACATGTTTGGCAGTTGTTATGTGATAACAGTTTTTGTTAATGTGACTCTTAACACAGGTAAACTGAGTCTGTGATTGTCTGAATCACTTAGTGAATGTGGTGTCAATCATGTACAAACAGGCGTGTTAGTTAGGCACTGAAAGCCTGTTAAAGTCTGCTGAGTTATTAACCTCGAAAACTTTTGGAGATGTCATCAAAGCAGCCAATTAAAAACTAGAAAGACACTGGTGAGTCATCAGTAGTCCAAAAATATACTCCAAACTCGGCTAAAAAAAAAAAACTCTCCTGAGTACAACTTAAGAGCGAGAGTGAGACAATATCAGCACAGGTAGCATTTCATTGTTCAGTACTTCTATTTACCAAAGGGCACAAATATCACAACATGATAAATGGTCATAGAATACATTATAAAACATGCATTTAAATACTTCTTTAGTGGTGAATGATGAATAATTCAAAGCCACTGAAAATGAATTGTACGCATTGTTCTGGTAAAGCCAAAGTTATTTATAAGTATGTTGAGGGATAAGACATAGTACAGGGATTGTGGGGATTGGAACACTAGACTACAAGTCTTAGAGGCGAGTCATGCACTTCATCTTGTTGTCCAGGTAGCACTGCACCCAGCAGTGACGCTCTGTGGCTCAAACACTAGGGAAATGAACACATGGGTTTTTAAGATAAACAAGCTTGATGGGACGAGGATGTTAGCGCTCGTGCTGTGCTGCGTCGCGATGCGACGCTCTGCTCGGCTGAGCACTGTTGTCTTTGCATATGATGAATGGGCCCATCAGAAAAATGCACATGCACATTCTCTCCGAGTGCTTTTTAATTGCACTCCTTTTTTTCTGGGTTCTGTCTCTCTTCTCTCTCTTTCACTTGGCTCCATGGTGTATTTTTCATTCGTTGTTGAACAGGACACTATTGCGAAATATCAATGCTTCTCAAAAAGCGACTCTTCTTTCTGCCAACAATGGCTTTTGTTTACTGGGAGTCTTTTGTGAAACTTTTGTATTGACTTTTCTGTGTGTATGTGTGTGTGTGTGTGTTTGTGTGTGTGAGAGAGATACTTAGAAGGTAGAACCACCTAGGATTGTGTGTGTGTGTGTATGCTTTTGTTTGTTTGTCCATATTCCAGTTCCAGCCCTGTGCTGTTCATACTGATATGGAAACCGTGACATATTTGGCAACCAGTGTGTGGTTTACCCATTTGAGTTTTGAATTTACCATTGCTCAGTAATCTGCCAATTACAACTGTTCTTTGTCCAGCCCCCCCCCACACACACACACACTGCCTCCTACTCTTTTTACCATCATCTTTGAGACCTCATCATCTTCTCTGTCATTTCCACCTCTCTTCGCCTCTCTCTCTTTCTGCCACCCTGCCCATCAAACCTGTGCTTGTTTCTCCATATGATAATGGTGGTAACAATAACGGCAATAATTACGTTGATTTGATTTGTAATAAGAAGAATCTTTCTCTTCTCACTCCATCTTCTTAGTCCCTTTCTCCTCCTGTCTTCTCCTCTTCCCAGCGTTCATCATTTGTGAACTGAATTTCCCTGAGGCAATTATCTGTGCTCACCTGTTTAATCAGATTTGGCCTGGAGGTGTACAGGCTGAGTCTCACCCTCTGTCCTAGGGACTGCAGGTCATTTGGATGGAGCCGCTCTGGCGTGTGCCATCTGTAATCTTGTGGACTGGATTATGTGTTTAAGAAGCATCAGTGCCCAACGGCGGAATGAGTGTTTGATTAAACTGACCAGGCTTGGGCGGATAAATTATCTACTAATCCTTCTCTCTTTCTCTTTTTTCCTCTCTCCATTTACCCACCCTTCCTCTCCTCCCCTACTCTCTTTTCTTCATTCTCTCTCTCTACCCTCTCTCACTCAATCTCTCTCTCTGTCTCACCGCAGGATGCCACCCTGACTCTATCTGATTAGTGGTAAATTAGGCAGAGGGTGCCGTGTGGCTGATTGAAATCAGAGCCTGTGGCTATCTGCTGAGGAGGACGTGGGCTTGACTGAGGCCCTCCGGTCCAGGCCGGCCCAGTCTGGTATTACACATAACAGGCCCCTATTAGAAACAAGCCAATCAGGACTGCCAGTGACTCAGAGGGGGAGAGAGCAAGGGAATAAAGGGGGTTGGGATCCAGATGGGGGAGTGGGTTCCTCATCAGCACAAGGTAATTAGCTTTCACTTAGCAAGTAGGCATTGAGACAGGGAGTCAGTCAGTCAGTCACACACACACGCATGCCTGCATGCACACACACACATGCACACACACAAACAGACACACCACAGATAATGGACAGCTCCTCCTGGGAACACCAGCTTCAGCAGTGCAGAGACAACATGTGGCAACTTCAAAAAAAACAAAAAAAACAGCGGTGGTATAACTAATAGATAAAATAGATAGTAAACACACTTCAAGTCATAAACCAAACCCTCTGTGCACTTGACAAAAATGGTTTTGATCTACTCAGCGTTTGTCCAAATCATAAACTAAACCCTCTGTGCACTGGACAAATCAGAGTCTTGCACTGGCCCAATTTTGTAAACCTGTTCTGACCCGTACCAGCAATACTACAACATCCGACCCGTTTTCCAACAGGAGCTATAATAATATTCTGCAACCGACCCGACCCGGTCAAAATAAATATCGACACCTGACCCGTACTGAAATTAAAAGTTTACTAACAGCCCATTAAAACAACTATTAACACTACTAATTTCACCTGTTAAAACAAAACATGGCTTCTAGGCCACTGCTTGGTAGGCTATTTTGATAGTTAGCAAACAGAGCAACAAATGTGACGACAACACAAAACTATCCCCACAAAATTGCCTCTTACAGTAACTGGCCCATACCAGACAATTTATGCACATAATACATAAATGCACATACATCAATACAATTAACTGGCCTTAACTGGCAGTGTAACTAAAGTTGAAATATCAGCTTTTGTTTACTGGGAGTTTATTGGAACTTTTGTACTGTGTGTGTGTGTGTGTGTGTGTGAGAGAGAGAGAGAGAGAGAGTAAGGAAACACTTAGTATTGTGTATGTGTGTATGTATGTGTGTGGTGTGTGTGTGTGTGTGGTGTGTGTATGTGGTGGGTGCGTGTGTGTGTGTGTGTGTGTGTGTGTGTGTGTGTGTGTGTGTGTGTGTGTGTGTGGTGTGTGTCACGCTCCCATGCAGCACTAAAAGTAGGTATGGCCAAAAGTGAAAGTGGAGTTCTGTGAGGGTGCGTGCACAGATAAACTGGTAGGATTTTAAATGCTCTAATCATCACCTCAAAATGCAAGCATATTTAATCATGAATGTGTCTAAAATATAGGCTACAAATATTTAAGTTTGCATGTGACAGAACATTTTGAAAAAATGAAGTAGACCCGCATTCTCCCTGCGTCCGACCCGACCCGAACCCGTATCTGACACAGTAGAATATTTTCACCAATTTTCATCAAATTATGTGGGCACCCAAATCCTTGCAGGGTGCTAGGACAAATAGTTTTGGTCTACTTGGCATGCATGTTGTTTCTAAGGCAGAGAAATGGGTTGCAGAGGTCTGCACACTCTCATTAACTATAGTAGTCAAAGCTTTTCTATTTTGACTTTACATCTGTCAGTGCCATAGAATGGTCTGTCCTTCAGCCTCTCAATCAGTCAGTCTGTCAGTCATTCGTGGAAATGGCTGGAGGACTCTTTCAAGCAGCAAATTTCAGCCATTGACATTCTCCCTGAAAAATGCCATTATTAGTGCTGAGTCACTAAAAAGAGTGTTTTTTTCTTCTTTGAAACCGTATTGTGCTCTTCATCGCCTGTCTCATTTGTGGTGCTGTACCTCGGTATTAGAAACCACTCAGAAATGCTATTTGAAGTCAGTGGTAAAATACTTTAATAGCTTTAATTTGTACTTCCTGCAGCATGGCCATTATGGAGGGACCATTCTCTATCATGTTATGTATTATAGAAGGGCCACTCTCTGTGATGAGTGTGGTGCTGTACCCTGGACCTGGAGTGACTCATAGCCATAACCATATTCGGCAGAAGGCGAATGTTTTGTGATTATTGGATTGGGATTTCATTCAGGCAAGTTTGTCTGACTGCCTTGGAACTTGTCCTGAACAGACTAGCTTGAATCTTTAGCATCACTTACTATAACTTCCTTTAAATTAGTAATAGCTTCACTTGAAATAATATTAAGTTAAAATGATAGCTCAAATGACATGCTTTGATATAATACTGCTTTATATGTTGTGTTTCACAGCTGTGTATAGAAAGTAAGCTAGGAAGTGTCTATGTATATCACATGTCAGTGTGTGCTTATCAAATCAGTAAATAATTAGTGCATTTTTAAAAATATTTTGAAGGAACAGCAGGCTATCTAAACAAACGCCATCATTTCCCCCTATTCCACTTCAGGAGCTGAGCAGCATGCTGAAGGGCTCACACATGTGAAAAAAGTAAACATCATCATGACAATAGTATTTATATTTATGATGCTTTGGTGCATCTTGAGAGGGGTTTGAATGGTCTTATAACAGAGGACAGATGGAGCCGTGCCATTTCTTACTGAACTAATTAACAGATTTCAGCATCTGCACACACACACATATACACACATACACAAACACACACACACACACATACAGTACAGACCTCTCTCTTACACATACACACACTCTCTCTCTCAGGCGCAAATACACACAAACACTCATACACACTCTCTCTCTCTTACACATACACACACACACACACATTTTCCCTCTCTCTCTTTCACTATGTCACTTTCCTCTGTATGCTAACCACTGATGCACAAGTGGGAACTGGTGCCATCCAACCCATTTACTTTCCACCCCATTATCTCGTTAGCTTTTCACATTCACTCTCACACACACACACACACACGCACACACACACACACACTGTTAGGTGACTTTCAACACATATACTGCTATCATACACCTCATTAGGGAAGTTTTGGTTCTGTTCTCTCTCTTTCTTTCACACGCACACACACACACACACACACACACACACACACACACACACACACTGACTGGTTCATACTGACCGCTAGAAGAGTAAGTATATCTCCACAGTAGAATAATAAAGAGGAAGCAATAGAAAGGACAGTCTTGTGAAAGTTGTCAACCCTCTGTGTACCATATATGGCCCAGTTCAACAGTCTGTTTAGGAGTGGCCATTGTGTGTGTGTGTGTGTGTGTGTGTGTGTGTGTGTGTGTGTGTGCATGTGCGTCTGTGTGTGTGTGAGTGTGTGAGAGAGAGGGACCATTAGTTGTTACTCGTGGATGGTCTTTAATCAAGAAACTCGGAGTTACCACTTCATCCCAGCTGCTTTGTAAGAGAAGCCTGGGTGAGGAGATCACCTAAGTGAGTGCCACCAGGGTTGGCCTGGTGCTGAACTGTGTGTGTGTGGGTGTGGGGGGAGGGGGCATGTTTGTTTGTGGGCATAATTGTTTGTGTGTGTTTGTGTATATGTAAGTAGAGGGATAGTCTGATTAAATGCCAAGGAGTTGTTTTTAAAGAACTGATTACTGTTTGTGCCAGTGTGTGTGTGTGTGTGTGTGTGTTTGTGTGTTTGTGTGTGTGTGTGTGTGTTTTTACCAACAAAAACTGAGAATGCTTGACCGAGTGCCACAGCGCATGTTGGGACCTGTGGGTTCAGCAGTGATCTGAAGAGCTTTGCTTTGCTCTGTGTGTGCTTTGATCCTCAGGCTGGATCGCCATCCTGGGGGCCATGTGGTTGCTGGTGCTGGCCGACATCCAGGACTTTGAGATGATCCTCCATCGTGTCGAGTGGGCCACCTTGCTCTTTTTTGCAGCCCTCTTTGTTCTCATGGAGGTATGGGAAATGTAGTCCACTTGCACACAGACACTCACATGTTTACATTTACATTACATTTATGCATTTAGCAGACGCTTTTATCCAAAGCGACTTACATTTGTCAACTATCAACTACATCAGTCTCCCCTAGAGCAACTTAGGGTTAAGTGCCTTGTTCAAGGGCACAATGGTAGCAGCTGGAATTCAAACCCACAATTTTCCAGGCTACTAGCATGCTAGCCAAGTTCCTTAACCGCTACACCACCACCGCCCATGTGTACAGTGGGCTACTATTTGTTCTCATGTGGATATGTGAATGTAGCCCAATAGTACATAAACACTAAATGAACTGTAGTCCTTTTTAGACCCCTATGTGTGTTTTTGCAATTTCGTGCCTTTAAGTCACCCATACATACACACTCATACACTGATGGCAGAGGCTACTAGGCAAGCCCACACAGCTGAAGCACACACACACACACACACACATACACACACACACATACGCATACACACATGCACACAGATCAGACACACATCAGTACAGACAGGATACATAGTTGTCAAACTAGGGACAAACTTGAGTCTAACATTACCTGCTACATGCAGATCGCGAACAGCTGCAAAAGTTAAAAAAAAAAAAACTAATAACAACACTTGCAAGACAAGTGACACAATATAGTTGGAATTTACACAGAAAAGTTTATCTGACTCCCCATTCTCAAAAGACTGCAAACTAGTTTTTAGCTCATTTGTTCAGCTCTGTTCCTCCATCCCTCCGTTCAGCTCAGCAAAATAGAGATGCTTTCATCGTTAATCACTGATATGGTCAGAGAGAAATGTACTAAAGGGAGGATATGGTCAGAGAGAAATGTACTAAAGGGTGGAAGCGGAGGCCGATGACTGATGAAGTTGTTTCCTGGGTGGTCTGTCAGCTCAGCTGTAGCCCTGAGGAGAAAGAAATAGAGAACGAGGGTGTCAGCAGGAGAAGTGCTTGGCTGGCTATCCGCTCTGTATGTATGTGTGTGTGTGTGTGTGTGTGTGTGTGTGTGTGTGAGAGAGAGTGTGTGAGTGTGAGTGTGTGTGTGTGGGTGTATGTATGCATGTGAATGATGTGTGTGTTTGTGTGGTGTCTTCTAAAAGGGAACGTAAGAAGGAGGAGCTGAGCAGCCCTTTGCCATTACACACATCACACAGTTATCAGATAGGCAGATGGATTTTGAATTCTGACATGTCAAGAGTGTGGATCCTTACTCACATACACACGCACACAAAGACATGCATTTAATTGCTTTGATTTGGATGCACACACACACAGACACATTTACACACACACACACACACACACACACTGGTGTGGACACTCATAGAGACACTGACTGCTCTTGTCTTGTCTCTACAGGCCCTGGCGCATCTACAGCTGATTGACTACATCGGAGAGCAGACCGCCGCCCTCATCAAAGTAAGCGTCCATCTCTTCCATAGTGCATTGCAGCCCAGACACACACACACACACACACACACACACTCACACATATACACATGCACTCACACACACACTCACACACACGGCAGCTCAGGCTAATCAGGAAACAACAGTGGACACATATCATGCTTTCTGCACAGATGCAGCACTGGGAAAGGGAGTATCTCAGCTTCTACATTAAGCAGATCTTAATTAGGTTTAATCAGTGAAATACTGCGCTCCAGGATGAACAGATGGTTATTGATATGAAACTCTGTCTCTCAAATTCTTTGACTAAAAAGGGAGACATTTAAGTAAACTAATTTTTTTTTCATATCTGTAATTTTTTATTCATATCTGTAGATCAATGTAATGGTGCTTCATTTATAGTGATATTTAATGATGATACAAATGAATAGAAAACATGCAAACAGATTACTGTATTAGCCCAAATATAAGACGATATTTTTGTCCTGTAAATACTTCTGAAAAAATAGCAATAGTGTTAAATGAACTGGTAGCGTCTCATTGGCGTACAAATGCCCACACATTGGAGAGGTAAGAGTTTGTCTTGAACAAATTCAAAAGTAGCCTTGAGTGGTGTAAAAGACTGACTGGGTTTACATGCTCTTCAGTATCGCTTGTCTTGGTGTTGATAATAAAACACCCGTGTTTAAATGCACACAATCTGGCACTTCATATCCGATCATATTCGGGATACAGAAGTCTCCAATGTGGCACAATGGCCTGTGACTGTGTGCCTGAATGAGACTTGTCTAGCGTCTGCACAGACTTCGAGGAGAAACTGTCGTTTCATTGGTTGTCTATGATCAAACTAAGGAACACTCACTCATACAGATAATCAATGCTGAGCAAACGTCCGTGTTTTTCGACATGCCAACACTTGTTCCTTTTTGCAAAGAAAGGTTGAAAATCAGTTACTGTGTCGTGGAAATGAGAGAAGCAAATTACTGTTATGTTTGTATGTCTCGCAGGAGTTTTCACCAGCATTTACAAATGAAATAATTTACTATGTAAGGCTAAATTAAGGCTCAATTTTTTTTTTCCCCAAAAAGGAGTCTGAAAAAATAGGTGTCATCTTACATTCAGGTTTGTCTTATATTCGGGCCAATACGGTATATGCATTCACACAAAATCATACAGGGTACCACACATTTGTCATATTACTCTGGATCACTGGATTGTAGAGTCTGCTTTGCAGGCTGACATTCTGTTTTTGTTATACCTCAAAAAAAAACGTATTACCTACCTTTAGAAAGTTGTTGGATCTGAGTGTGCTAAAGTTTCTTCCAGATTGTGCTGTTTGTGCCTTTAGGTAAGCCTACCTCATCAGAGCTAAAGTGATGTATGCTGTGGGATTTAGTTTTTTCATTTGAAAAAAAAAAAATATCCACACACACAAACTGAAAAATAAAACTAAATGAAAAACATTTAGTCTATAATCAGTGCATTTAAATGAGTCACGGTGCTGCTAAGTCTTCTGCCTGGCAGGTCGATGCATTGTTTATTTCAGGCATGATGTTGATTCAAGCAATAAGCCCCTCGAGGTCTTAGGTTCCAGTGATTTTAGAGTGGTTTAGAGCTTTTTTAGACACACATACACACACACACATATACAGCCCCCAACCTATGGCTTAAGGGAGTGTAATGCGTGTTTTTCTCTCTGTTTTTGCTATTTTACTAAACAGTTACTATGTATATCTGACAAGCAGTCATAAAGCACCAATGTGAAATTATTTTTGGATTAATTTGATTAATTTGCAGTGTAGCAACATATAGAACACAATGCAGATAACATGAAGAGTTATAGTATTTCACAATGGCTTTGAGTGTGATTCAGCCAAGGATAATCAAAAGCTTTAACTCTGTATTAATTGTGTATTTATTTGTTTAGCTTTCATCCAAAAACGATTTACATTTGTGAATTACTCCAGGGACATTTCCCCCTAGAACAACTAAGAGTTAGGTGCCTTGCTCAAGGGCACAACAGTGGCAGCCAGGAAGAGAACTCACAACTTTTCTGGTTATGGCTTGCTAGCTTGGCTTCTTG